>JBBGZY010001358.1:1637500-1652790 GCA_037952925.1 Lithobates clamitans | reverse complement strand
AAATTACATATTCAAAATAAAGACATTTGTGTCTAATTAAAAGAACTCATTCTTCATGTATAGTTACATATGAGAGGTGATATTGGTACAGTGAGCTGTGTTGAGTACACAGTGGATGGATACAATCCTTTCATCTACTTCCTGTATTGGACGGAATAGTAAACAGACGTGATTGTGGTAATGTGCAACATTAGCTGGTGGCTGGGGAACAGAGATATGTCCTGAAAAGGTTTCCTGTCTCCATGGCAACAAGCGTCCCTGGTTACCGCTTTCTTTCACATTTCCAATCACTGCAATGCAAACTTGTAGACAGTAGGAGAAGTGTGTGCACATTCCATACACTAATACCCGCACAGCCCATAGAGAGATCACTGGACGTTGTCCATCATCAATCAGAGACAATGATCGGCACATGCATGCTATAATATATTTACATATACAGTGGGGACAACATGACAATCACACCAGTTTGTGCATATAATAATGTGTGCGATCACACTTCTTTTATATAAGAGTCTTTGATCAAACTTTGTAATATAAATGTGTATGATGATCACACTTCTTTTATATAAAAATGTATGTTCAGACATTCTTTACATAAATGTGCATGACCAGATTTTTTTTTTTTTTTTACAAATGTACATGATCAGACTTTTATATACATGTCTACAATCGAACTTCCCTTATTTAAATGTGTATGCTCAGACTTGTTTATACATATATATGTGTGTGTGTACGATTAGACTTCCTTTATATAAATATGTATGTTCAAACATTTTTTATATAAACGTATATGATCAGACTTCTTCTATATAAATGTGTGTGATCAGAATTTGTGATATAAATGTGTGATCTTTTAAATAACCGTCTATGATATTTTTTTGTATATATAAATGTGCATGATCAGACTTTTTTTGTATATATATATATATATATATATATATATATATATATATATATATATATATATATACACATATATATATATATATAAATGTGCATGATCAGATTTTATATTTAATAAAATCTGATCAAGCACATTTATATAAAAAAAAAATTATCATAGACATTTATTTAAAAGAAGTCTATGATAATTGATAAGACATATATATATATATAAATATAAATATATATATATATATATATATATATATATATATATATATATATATATATATATATATATATATATATATATATATATATGATGAGGTTTTTTTATGCACAAGTGATGTGATGGTCACATTTGTTTCTTCAGTATGTCTTCCATATTCTGTACACACATGACACTACAATATTCATCAGTCCTATGTGTACTCACATGATAGTCCTTGTACCAGTCCTCTAGCTTGTCCTGCAGCAGTTTGCAGGTCTCAGTGTTGGTCATCCTCCGCAGGGTGTCTGCCATGGCCGGTGGTGGTGGTGATGGTGCACACAGAGGATGCTGTCTGGATTATAATAGTTCAGTAGGGAAGCTGACCTCTTATATAGACGGGGCGAGGTCTTCAATCAGCTTGGACGGGTGTTAGGGACGCCGGAGTCTTTGCCTCTTTTTTTCTCCTTTTAGTTGTAGCAACGGTTTCCTCCAGCCTGCCTCCTGCCCATTTCCAGGCTCACCCCCTCCTTCTTGGCTGCCACCCCCACCCCTTACAAAGTCACAGGCTGGAGGGATGAGGGCTGTGTGATGTGACAATTATTCATGGACTGATGGCACCAGGCTGTAGATGGTGCACCAGGCAGGACAGACTGGTTCTAAGGCTTGGAGGATTTACTGGTTGTACAACATTCATGGGGAATTAAATCTCTGCTGTGCAAGACAGGCTTACCATGGATCATGGATTCTGGATCACACATACAGATCAGAGAAAGGGAAAACTATTACAAGCAGTGTGCATTTTTAAAAGCATGAATTTTTTTTATTTTTTATTAAAGCTAAACTCCATCCCAAAACTATTTTTTGTACATTTGCACAATAAAAAAGAAGTTAGCTCTAATGATGTGTTCCCTACCTCTGGCTGCTGCAGCATTCTTTAAAAGAAAAGTATGGTAAAAGCTTTTTTGGCCATGCTTCTCTTGTGGGTCCCAGGCAGTGCCGGGACAAGGTCATCTAGAGCCCAGGGTGAACATGCCAAACTGTGCCCCCCCCCCAAGATGTATGAGCATTATGTGTCAGGAAAATAAAAAAACTCAGCACTAATCTGCACGCTACCTCCTAAACATAAATTCCCCTTCCTCCCAGAACTAATCCGCCCCCTGCTGAAATCCAACCTCCCGGTACAAATCTGCACCCCCTCCATCCCCCAAATCCCCCCCCCCTCAAAAAAAAATCACCCTTCCTAGGACAAATCCTCTACCCCTAAAATTAATCCTCCTAGTACACATCCCCCCCCCCCCATTCTAAATTCCCACTCCCAGGACAAATCATCCTTCCTAGCATGAATCTTCTTCTCCCCATCCCCCCTCCCAACACAAATCCCCTAAAGCAAAACTATTAGCACCCCCCCCAATTTCCCCCTCCTAGAACAATACTTACCCCCCTGCCCACCCTAAATTCCCCCTTCCAATACGAACCCCCCCTCCCCAATCTCCTTGTGGCGACCCCCCCAACTTACTTGATACCACGGTGCCCAGGGCAGCCATCCCTCCTGCCCACCCCTTGTCCCGGCCCTGGTCCCAGGAGTGCACTTACTTTTGCTCTCCTGTGACCCATTGCATGCTATTGCCTGCTGTCAGCTAAAGTGGCACAGCCACTTCTTGCTCTGGAGGGATCCTAACAATATTGTTGGGATCCACCCAGCTGCATGATTGATAGCTGGCTCCAGATTTCAGTGCACAGCTGAGAGCCAGAGCCAGCTGTGTCCATCCCCTCCCACAGTCCGGCGCTTCAGTGAGCACTGGAGGAGCAGAGTGGAGAGCCAGTGACTGACAGTCACCAAGCAGACCAAGAACTGAGCAATCAGTGGTCATGTGATTGCTCAGTTTTTGGCCTTAGAGATGCTGTAGCATAGAGGTGAGTATGAATGTTTAAGTTTTAATAAACCCATACTGCTCCTTTAAATTCCCTACTGGTATTCAGCCCACAGTCTCCAGTAGCCTCAGAATGTCCCACGCTGGGATTTCCAGTTCTGGCTGTAGTACAGATATTACAGTGGGTTGTTTGCTGTACCCCATCCTCCATTCATATAAAAGTCTTGCATCCATGGCATTTATATTCACTTTCACTGCAGTGGTGTACCAGACCGTCCTGATCGGCCAATGAGTCTTTTTCCGGGTTCCAATCTTCGGCCAAGTTGATTGCCCAGGCCGAGATGACATCACTTCCACACATGTGGATGCCGAAATTGTACTCTGAGCTGCACATATGCAGGTATATATGACTTACAGGCAGGCCCGGACTGGGACAAATAATAGGCCCGGCATTTTAGATTGAGCAGCCCATACCAGGCACTGGCTGACAACTCATGGGGCCTCGGGGCAATAGGAGATCACGGGGCCCCCTGTGTCCCCGCCCACACTCAAGCCGCAGCTACACAAACTCCACCTACATATTGCAGCTAAGCTGCATAGAGCGGACATTTAAATATTAACTGCAGCATAGCCTGCTGGAAGTTCCGGGCTTTTTTCCATAGAAGCTGTTGGGCACTTCCAGGTTTAACTACTTGACCCCTGGAAAATGTACCCCCATTCATGACCAGGCCATTTTTTTGCGATATGGCACTGCGTTATTTTAACTGACAATTGTGTGGTAATGCAACGTTGTACCCAAATAAAATGTATGTTCTTTTTTGCCCACAAATAGAGCTTTCTTTTGGTGGCATTTGATCACCTCTGTGGTTTTTATTTTTTTGGGCTATAAACAAAGACTAACAATTTTGAAAAAAAAAATAATATTTTTTACTTTCTGCTATAAAACATATGTAAAAAATCAAAACTATGTATTCTGCTACATGCTTTGGTAAAAAAAAAAATCACAATAAGTGTATATTGATCTTTATTTATTTTTACTAGTAATGACGGCGATCAGCGACTGTGATATTGCGGCAGACATTTGGACACTAGCTGACACTTTGTGGGAACCAGTGACACCAATACAGTGATCAGTGCTAAAAATATGCACTGTCACTGTACTAATGACACTGGCTGTGAAGAGGTTAAACATCAGGGGCACTCAAAGGGTTAAATGTGTGCCTAGCCAGTGTTTGTGTGTACTGTGATTGGTGCTTTTACTAAGGGAAGTCATGGATTTTATTCCCTGCTTCCCAGGTAACAGTCTTGTGTTTGTTGGTGGGCCCTATGTTAACTGGTCACCCACTGACAAGGGATGTTGACCACCTAAGAGAAAAGGTAGCCCATATAAACAGATAACAATACTCCAAATGTGTTTTGTTTCATTAAAATGGGTAAAACAGGGAGATGAGATCTCTTTTGCTAATATAGTATAGGATAGTATAGCCACTTGAAGTGCTACCATACCATATTCATGTAACCAATAATTTGATGTAAGAACAAGACTTTAAATGATGGCACCCAGAAATAAAATGAAATACTCAAAAATTATACAAAAAAACCCCGAAAATTATTAGAACACCTGTGTTATGTATATGCATAACAAAATGAACCACATATAATCCACTGGTGAATTTTCAACATCCACTGGTGAATTTTCAACATAGATTTTGTATGCCTACTAATAAAACTTAAAAATAGTCGCGTTTATAGTAATTTCCTTTTTCACAGAAACAGATGGCTAACACATTTAATAGAATTAAAGAGTATGTCAACCCAACATTTCATATTCTTGATATGTGCCCGCTGTACCATGTACTTACTTGCAAGACGTATTCTGTTCTCTTTGTATTGCTTCCTTTTTTGTGAAATCCATGGTGTTCCTGATAGTCCCTCTGTTTTCCTATTAATAACTGACCACACTAGGCATGAGAGCACAGCGTGGTCAATTCTTTAGCTGTGCTGGGAAGTCAGCCTGTTCTCCTCCAATGATCAGACTTGTCCTGACACACCACCTCAGAACAACAACCCATCCTGTTACAAGATGGCTGACTGGGAGTCAGTTTTCTCACCTGCCACTTTTCAAGAAGTGTGTCTCCACTAAGCTTAGCTAAGCCTTTCTGTTCTGTTCCTTTCCACTCACCAGTGGAGACAGCTGTAAGCACAACCAAGATGAATTTACAAGTTACCAGAGCATTCTGTAGTGCCTTAATGGGCGGACAACCTCCGGTCACTCAGATCATGATAACTTAGTTTACCACTCTCTTCTATTTTCAGCAGTTTAAGAACTCAAGATATGCACCATTATTTAGATTCAGACATTCAGGGCAGATTTGAAACTGTTCAATGGCTGAGGCATAGAATCTGCAGTTCTTGAAGAGGTTGTAAACCTCCATTTTCAAGTTGTACCTATAGTTAAGCCTATAATAAGACTTACCTACAGGTACAGTAAATATCTCCTAAACATGCGCCGTTTAGGAGATATTTACTTTGTACTGCGCCAATGATGTCATTGGAGCATGCACTGTGAAGAAATGGCCCACTGTGCTGTTTCTTCACTAGCGAGTGCTGTGACTGGCGGCTCCCATGCGCATGCGTGGGAGTGAGGTCACGCGACTCAGGCCAGTCACAGAGCTGAAGTCCGCGGCCCCGGAAATAGGAGGGGTGAACATGGATGCTGCCTCCATCAGGGACAGCGCGGGCTTCGTTTGCACGTAAGTGTCACATAATGTGCTAGTATGCGATCAATACTAGCACATTATGCTTTTACTTTGCAGGGAACAAAAAAAGGAAGTAAAACCCATCAGGGATCTAAAGATCTAAAACCAATAAATCAATAAAATCTTATATAAGGTTTAACATGTTAACCTCCCTGGCGGTATGATTATTTCGGATTTTAGGTGCTGAAAGCGGTACCATTATTTTGCATGGAAATTTGGCGTTTTATATTGTAGGTCTGTAAATCTTAACAATAACACACTTAAATCTGTCCAAACCAGAGTCTAGTAGACATCCCGGGTATGATAAAGTTTGAAACACAAAAACATAAATTATAATATAATAAATAAAAATAAATAATAATAAAAAATAAAAAAAAATAGTAATAAAATAAATTTCCCCACAATTCACTATCGCTCAATTCTGCAAGTGTTCTAATTTACTATCGCTGTTTTCTAGCTGGTCTAAAGCCATTTTTGATGTAAAGGGACACTTTTTGGTTGCTATGGACAATCTCCAGTTTCCAGGCAGAAAGAACAGTGTATATCATATAAAACTGCATGCAGGGCATGGGCCAAAGCACTGGGGACAAAAGGGATGTGAAATCATTTCATACAGTACTGTAATCTGTAAGATTACAGTACTGTATGTGTTATGGTTTTTATTTTATTTTTAATTTGCCGCCAGGCTCCGCCCCTGTGCGTCGCGCCGCTCGCAGGGAACGGAGCCTGGCACGGAGAGGCTTCGGAGGAGGACGGAGCCCTCGGACACTGCGAGTGACATCGCAGGATCCCGGGGACAAGGTAAGTAACGCCGCCCCAGGATCCTGCAATGCGATCCCGAGTGTGGCTCGGGGTTACCGCTAATGGTACTGAATTTTAACCCTGGGCCACACTCGGGAAAACCGCCAGGGAGGCTACTGTGATTTCAAAGTTGTTTTCAATCTATTTAAATATGGAGATTTCAGTAAATGAAACTGGCACTTTCTGATATTTCTACCTTTGCACCTTTGTTGTCACCCTGTCATATACATCCTTGGAAAAGACTACAGGTGGCCATGCCAACACACATTGTGTACACGTGTTCCATCATTGTCCTTATCAGGTAGACGGTCTAGAACAATGATATGCATCTAATACTGGAGTAAGTGCAAGTAGAACGAAAGGGGCTGAAAGAGGCTGGAGGAGATCAACAGCACTGAGACGCGAAAAAGGATGAAAAGAAAGGGGTGAAAACAGTATTTAAGAAAAATAACATGGCTATTGTTTCATGATAAAGAATGCTTTAGAAAGTTAAATGTTGTCCAGTTACGATTTAGATTTAAGAAGATGTTGATAAAATAGCAGGCAACTGGGGAGCTAGTCTGGTTTCTCTGGTGGAACACAGCAGAGATGCTGTTCAATGTGTTTGAGAGGTGTAGGTGCAGCCTGAGCAACCAGACCTCTGTTTACCTATCATATAGGTGGTCTGAGTGGAATATTGGGGGTTGGTCCTCCTCAAGTACAGCCAGGTTGGGGGTGCTCTAGGAGTGCACCCACTGCACATTACCATTCAGCCCAAAGCTCTGCAGGACCACCTCTAGCAGTCCTGTCCGACCTCAGAGCAGGCAGCACATAGCCGAGGAAAGCTTGCTGGGTTCCTCTCTAGCTATGAAATGTCCAGAGGAGGCACCAGGGGCTGCCATGGATGATGACCCAGAAGAAGACAGCCTCCAGCCTACATTGAGTGAAAAAGCTATGATATGTCATACGACACAGCCGAAGGGGAGCTTGGGAGGACTTTTGCTCCATAAAAATATGGCATCTATGGTCACCTAAGTGTTTCAATAGAGGTCGGGGGGGGACATTTGCTGAAATAGGATTTGTTGGGGCGGGGGGGATTTTGCTAGTTGGGGTTTTGAAGCGTGAAAGATTTTCTTTCTGGTGGTGGCCTTTCCTGAAGGTAGGGGGGGATTTTTCTGGAGATGGTGATAGGGAGTTTTGGTGGGAGTTTTTGCTGGGGGGAGGGAAATTACCTCTTGGGGGAGGGTGATTTTTGCTAGGAAACATTTTTGTTGGGGGTGGAGTAGGGAGATGAAAGAGGGAGGCATTTTTGCTTGGAGTGAGGAGGAATTTTAGGCCATAAAGTATATTGTTAGAATTGTCCATTCATTTTCCACAAATGGACGTTTGCTGTACGGATATTGTCACAATTTCCCGTTTAATGTCCATGTATTTTCATAATTGCCTATTTGTTGCCAACATATTGTCAAGATTGCTTGTATGTTGTCACAATTGCAGATTTGTTTTTTTTAATATAGTCGCGATTGCCTATTTGTTTCCAGCTTATTGTCACAATTTAGGGTTTTCAGCCTGCATTAGTAAATATTGCCCATTTGCTACCTGACTATTATATCAGTTTGCCTAACTGTTGCCTGCGTATTGTATTGGGGGGCCCATATATGGTCAGGATACCCAGTTTGTGGATCATTTCAGAGGACCATATTACTGTAATTGAATTCCCTGTAGGCCTGTCACTGTCAAAGCACGCCACTATTATCTTCATGTTTCACCACTCCACTATGTATAACCTTGAATTTTTTTTTTTTTAACCAACATGATTATATTTAAAACATATGGATACAGAAATTATGCACCGATTCCAGTTTTGTCAATTATTAGTATTCATTTATTTTCATGATTACTGCAAAAATACTGTAAATTTGATGTTTGTGGTGGGTGGGTCTGGGTGTGAACTATGCTAGGTTTGCCACTGGGTAGTCTCTCCATCACTGTCTAATAAACAGTATTGTAGTACAATCTCAGTTTGGCTCACTAGAGATGAATAGTGTTGGGTAAAAATAAATAAAAATAAAAAAGACCTGATCGCTTTTCACTGGCAGTTTCCTTATTGAGTTGTTTATGAGTCATTCGTAGAGAGAGATTGCCACATGACAACCCTGAAACTGGCATCTCCAGTAGCCAATACCATAAAAATGACAACGCTTGATTCATGGTGTATGTTGATGTGACTTGAACCTTACACTTCTTGATAAAGTTTGAAGTACTGTAGGTGGAGGTGGTATTGCCTGTGCTGCTCTCTGACTCACTTTATTGCATGGATAAGGAATGGAAATAATCAGGAACTCCATAAACCATCTAAAAATGCATTGATTAATGTTTGTACATTTTTTTTTTTGCACTGGGATATAAGTTAATCTGATCATTGTCAATTGATCAACAATATGCGAATGCCTGGATATTTTTTTATTTATCAACATATCATTTGCCACTATATGGTGAGCATCATTTAGAGCAGGGTTTCCCAGCTGGGGTTTGTGGAACATTGGGGTTCTCAGGGGTTCCACCATGAATTTATATTTGCCCAATGGTGGCTTCGATGTGTCCCCTATAAGCTGCAATACAAAGGTCCGCTGGAAGGAGAGATATCAGCCTGATAGTATTAAAACCTTTGTTACCCCAACACTTCATATTCCTGATATGTGCCTGCTGTACCATGTACTTGTATGAGAAATCATCCTGTTCTCTTTGTATTGCTTCCATTGTGTGAAATCTCTGGTGTTCCTGCCTGTCCCTTTGCTTTCCTATTAAAACTGACCACACTAAGCAGGAGAACACACCGTGATCAGTTCTCTAGCTATGCCAAGTGTTAGAAGTTAGAAGCCCAGCATATTATGTTACAAGCCTGTAATTACAGTGCTAGCTAATTGGCTAATCATTACTGGTTACATGTAGCTCTAAAAGGCAAATTAGCTCTGGGCATGGGACAAATTACTCTCCAAGGTGACCGATTGTTTCTCATGAATTCATTCCACTGCTATGGAAATTTAATGAAATTTGGTGAAAAATGGCACCGTTTATATAAAGTATTTCCATCGTGGTTTTCTTTTGGGCTCTTGATATTAAAGTTTATCTCTAAGCAAAACTTTATTTTTTATTTTTTTATTTTTTGAATAGAGTGGGAAGGGTTAGGGTGACATCAGAAGGGTGTTCCTGCTAGAAACAAATCTCCAGCAGCAGGATTGCTAAAAAGGCTGCCAGTCTGCCCTATGACATCACTCTTTTTGTAGCCAGACGCAGCGAGATGTGGCTCTGACACTGGCTTGAATGTTACTGATCCTCAATCTCTAGTGATGGGAGCGACATCTCGCTGTTGCAGAAGAGGTGACTCCATATGGACAAAAACAGGCAGCCTCGTACGCTCCATTCACAGTTGGCGTTTTGTGATCTCGGGCAGAATTGCTGCGAATCAGCCTGCTATCTCAAATCACACTGCAATCGCAAAACACATATTCAGGTGCCATTCATTTTCAATGGCACCTAAAATGCGGTGCCTTTTTGCCGCGATGATCCCAGATAAATCGCGCAGCAATCGCATCAAAACCTCAAGGTGTAAATCTTGGGCGACAAGCTTCGTAGTTGCAGATTGTTACGCAATATTTGTGGCACAACGGTTTAGGTGTCATTGAAAATGAATGGCCCCCGAACATGCGTTTTGGATTGCAGTGTGATTTGAGATTGCGGGCAGAGTCGCAATTCTGCCCGAGATCCCAAAACACCAAATGTGAATGGAGCCTTTTATTATGCCCATCCACTAGATTGTAAAATCTGGAATTTGGACAGTTTGTTTGTTATCCGCCCAGTTAATGGGCACAAATGGAAAGTTGGTTGTGACGTTTTTGAGCCAAAAAAATTGCAGGAAAAGTTTGGAAAACTTCTGCTGAACGGACAATAAATTGAAAGGTTTATGTGTTTCTCGCCTGTTAAAAATTGAACTGTTGGTACTGCGCATATATGACCCAGAAGCAAAAAACAAACGAGAGACTGATTAATTTATTTCCATTAAATGATTTATCGTTTGAAATTCAGACATTACATGATGGCAATATTGTTTGCTCTCACGACTGTGTGTTAGTTTTTCGAAAACGCGTTCAAAATAGTTGTCAACTTGTGTATGGCTAGCATTAGACCCTCTGACATGTTTATTACTGTGTCCCCTTTGGGGAGATTTTCCCCTCTATATTGGTAGCCATTGTCACAGAGAAATTGAGGGGAAATGTAACATGTTAGAGTTGTCCTCAGAACAATAGGTGAGGGGAAATGTTCAGATAGGAACCCCTGTTCCAGGGACAACTAGGGTCTGATTTTCAAATTCAGAGCTTTATAAAGAACAATGGATTGCTTTTCACAGAGGGGTGCAGGTGCAGCTGACAGGCATCCAGGAAGCAGTGGCGGAACAGCCAGGTCATAAAGGTTACACTTGCGACCGGACCCTGGTGTTCCGCCACAGTGGGGAGGCCCTGGGCCCCTTCCCCAGCATAACCCGGCTTAAGCACTCTATGCTAATTCCCGGAGCCCAATGCCAGAACAGGTTCAGGCACTGAGCTCCGGTTACTTGTCTATCGGGGCGGGCCAGCGTGGACACCCGGGACAACTGCCCCACATCTCTTGCGGGGTGTCCAGAGTCCCGCGCGTGCCAATCACCCCCTCTGTGGCAGCCGGCACGTATTATGCTGACTGCCTGCACAGTATAGAGCTAAAGGAGGAGGCGAAAGCAAATCCTCCAAATACCCCACCCCAATCAAAGAGATGCTACCTGCCACAGAAGGGGCAATCACAGTGTCTGGCACCCTGTAAGAGATATGAGGCAAGTGCCTTGGGTGCCCACTCTGGAAGATTGGGGGGAAAGGGGGGATTTGTGCCAGGATGGAGGGGTGTTGTACTGGGAAGGGAGATTTTGGGGGGTCAATAGAATTTATGCTGGAGAGGATTGGGGGAATGGAGAGGGACAGGGGCGTACTTACAGGAGTTACAATTGTGGCATATAGTGGGGGAGCAGTTTTTACAGGAGCAGTGATTTTAATGATGCTTAAAGTGAAACAATAAAAATGAAAAATTCCTTTAAAAATAGTGCCTGGTGGGTCCCCTTAGTCTGATTGTAAAGTGGCGCATCTGTACCATGTATAGAACCTGCTGCAGAGAACCTGACATTTATAAAGAAAGAAAAGTTACATTTAAATTGCTGGCAATACAATACCATTGCCAGCAATACAAAAATGTTAAAAAAAACAGCGTGGGGGTTCCCACCCCAATACAAGGGTCTAGTATGGCTTTTATGGGGAACTCCACATCACTAAAAAAAATGGCGTGGGGTCCCCCCCAAAATCCATACTAGACCCTTATCCATGCAGCCTGGCAGGTCAGGAAAGGGGGGATGAGCGAGCGCCCCTCCTGAACCATACAAAGACCACATGCCCCCAACATGTGGGGACAAGGGCCTCTTCCTGTCAACCCTGGGCTGTGGTTGTGGGGGTATGCGGGCCAGATCCCAGCCCCACCCATGAAAATGAGAATGGGGTACATTGTACCCCTACCCATTCACCAAAAAAAAGTGGCTTGCTTGTCCCCCCCCTTCCTGTCCTGCCAGGCTGCATGCTCGGATAAGGGTCCGGTATGGATTTTGGGGGGAGCGTAATGCCGTTTTGTGTTTAAATTTTCGCATGGGGTTCCCCTTAAGATCCATACCAGACCCGAAGGACCCCCACGCCTTTTTTTCACAGGGCTTAGAATGCACTGTGCAGTGCATGCCCCGCAGATTTGGACGTTCGCCAAATGAGCAAACAGGCGATGTTCAGGCTGAACTTTTGCTCAGTTCAAACTGTTCGCCCAACTCTAGTGGTGGTACTACCCAGGGCCGGATTAACATAGGGGCTATTGGAGCTGCAGCTCCAGGCCCCTAACCTTAAAATAGGCCCATTTGCCCAAAAAAAACACAAAAAATAAATAAATAAATAAAAACGATCGTCTGTGTGGGTCATAGCTCGGCGACCAGGAGTCACAGATTATGGGGACGGGTAGCTGAAGACCTACCCCACCACTGGTCAAAATTTGGGGCTCCTATCATCCACACTCCTCTCCTGTACATACTGCTCACTAGCATACCCTCCACACTCCTCTCTTGTACATAGTGCCCACTGTCAACCCTCCACACTCCTCTGCTGTGCATACTGCCCACTGTTATACCCTCCATACTCCTCCCCTATGCCTCTTATGCCTCTTACCCACAAAACAGTTCTTTAAAATTATATTGAATATCCTCAATGTTACCAGCTCTAGAATGGGCAGACTTTTGTTAGTTCAACTAAAGATAATCTTCTCAGTCCTCATATTTGTTCTACCCATTATTAGTACTCATTTAATTTTGTGATTACTACTGTGATGTAAAGTGTCCCAAAAAAAATATATTTTTGAAATGTTGGCAACTATGCACTTGGGCACTGCCCAAGGGCAACCGGGTCATTAGGGGGCTCCATGAGAGGCTCCTGGGATCCTGTGATATTAAAGCGGTAGTAAACTTTGCAAACATTACTACTTTTTGAAGCCCTGAGGTAGGTTATGCCATAATGTACTAGTATGCACAGCATATTAGCACATTAGGGTACACTTACCTGTCAGACTGAGTCCATCAGCGCTGCGCTGTCATCAATCCGGCGGGTCCCGAGTGCTTCCATCTTCACCCGGTCTCCCTTCTGTGCCTTCAGTCACTTGCCTTGGCCGGGCTGCGTTGCTGTCACTCCAACGCATGCTCATGCGCATCCTCTCTCTTATCCCCCCTCTCATCCTCCCTCCCTTACCCCTCTCTTATCCCCTTTCTCTCTCCCTCATCCTCCATCTCTCTATTTAATTTAATTTGTTATAACAAAACATCGTTTGCTTAAATTTTTTTAAATAAATTCGGCACATGCGCAGCAGCCGGCAGTCGGACCGAGAAGCGCCGAGCCCATTCGGGCTGTCGGCGTTTCTGGTGGGGGTGACTATTTAAGGACACACAGCTGTCCCTCATGATCAGCGGACGCTGTTTCATCAGAGGGGGCTGCACCATATCTGATAGCCTTCCCAAACAAACTCTAGGTAAGCCATTATCATAGCCTACTATATACATTTGGATTTTCTTCTATGTTGAAACCATTGCAGGCACGTCAATACAAAGATAATACTACATCATATCTTTATGTTTTTTATGTTAGAAATATTGGCTTTTTTTAAGCCTCTGCTACCTAAAAGGCCTTCTACTAGTGCCTATCTTCACACTGGGAACTGTGGCCATATCGGTGCCCCTGCAGCGCTCTGCATATACTACCAATCTTTTAATACAACCCAGCGACTACTCATCCTATCAGTTGCAATACTACCAATACTACACCTACATCCTTTCTATTATGCCTGACCATATTGGGTAAGCAGTGTATATATATATGGTTATTACTGAATTCCCTTTAAATTCGATCACGTGACTTCTTCACGTGACTTCTTCATCCCCTGAAGAAGTCACGTGATCGGTGATGACACGCGTAGGGACGGAATAGGCTGTTTCACATTGCTAGACACAGAACGAGTTCGCTGCTCGTAGGAGAGAGGTTTGCTCTGCATTGTTTTTATGTGAGTACATCTACTTAAAGATTTTTAATAAAGCATTACCTGGTTAAGACATACTTCACTATCAAGTACCTTTGTCCTGCATATTCTTGTACATACATACCTGAGATGTGGAGGCTGAGCTAGGATCCGCGCTGGTCCAGGACCCCTGATAGGACCATAGCCACTTGTAATCAGCTGCCATTAGGATAACCCAACACCGGCAAGCGTGGATATAGGGACGCGATGGAGGCTCAGGACCTGGCGTTTTAGCTACAATTCATGCGGTTGACCTAGCACCGCTAGGTAAGGGGCCACTGCTTACATTAGTGTTTTATGCACGAAGAGGACACTGAGTGAATTGCATCCCGGACACCCCACTGTTGTTTTGTTGAATACACCAGAACTTGCTTTTGCACCTTCAATGACGTTTACACTGGCACTTTAAGTTCGCTGCACTTACTGGCATGTCATTGGTCATTTGTTTCGCAGGCCAGCACAATATATTTTATATCACTATTATCACCACAGACAGAGATTTACAGCTTTCTTCTGGTTAGCGCAGCACCTCCCCCCCTATACCTCGGTTTGATTTTGGGCTTATGTCTGACCCTTGCTTCGGTGCATGCAGCTGTCCAGTCGCATACGTGCGTTTTTACAATTTTTTCTGAGTTTTTGTTTTCTTCTCTTTTTCCAATTGGGTAGCGCAGGAATATTCTTATTACAATAAAATAAAACTATTTTTACTTTTTATAGTCTAACAACTCGTGTGCCTCTAAAGTCCAATTTTCTAGCTTTTGTACTCCAAAACATTGTTTGCATTTTTTATTTATTTATTTTTATTTTTTATAAAAGCCCCACCAAAATCATCAGCACCAGGCCCATGATGTTATTAATCCGGCCCTGGTACTACCTCCCTCCAACTGTAAAACAAAGGTAAGAAGAAACATTAACTCACTTAAGGAGATTTCCGCTAACTTTCTGTTGTGTCACTGGGACAGGAAGTGAAGGGAAATTTCCCATCTTTACTCTATACAATGCTAAAAAAAACACGTCACATAAACCATAAAATACATTCTAGTGCAAGCAGGGTGTGTTGTACAGTTCTATATGTAGAAGGAGGTGTGTGTGTTGTACATATATATGTATGTA